>JAKWIY010003060.1:48284419-48329198 GCA_027704805.1 Solanum corneliomulleri | reverse complement strand
CTTTTAAATACTTTTTAAAATAAAGCTATTGTTAATTATTAGTGAAGTAATTAATAATATTTAAAATTATGCAGTTTAGTGATTATGCAATTGAAGAATAAAGATATTATAAAATTGTGGCAAAGGAAAACTTTGAGAATTGCCAAATAGAATTTTCAAAGCTAAAGCTCTTAAAGGTGAAAGTATACAAGAAACATGAGCTTGAAGAGAAATTGGTGATCTTTTTTTTCTGCGGGCGATATTTCTGCAGACTTTGATTATAATTTAAAAGGATAGACATTTACAAATTTAATCAAAGGATGTTTTACGGTTTCAAAGATAGTTATTATTTCTACCTACTATTATTAATTATAAGGACAAAAACATTGCAGTCCATTATCTATACAACTTTGAAATGATTTCTAACTCTTTTATAATTAAAATATACCAGGACCAACAGTTTACAATCGACTCACATCATTCTTTGTTCACCGAACCCGGGTGACTTTTCAGTCTATTTAGACACAACTCCAATTTTTTCCAGCAAGTCAAAAAAATATGATGCACGCCCTCAATCTCAAACCTTTAATTTTCCTGCTCCATCTTGCATCAAAGAAGAAAACCTGATCGGTCTAACAAATGCTTCTTGATTCTTTATTGCACACATTACCGGATATATAAAATTAATAAACTCACACACTTGCCTATGTGCTAGTTGTATAAACTCAGTTGATTGCTCACTCAATACTTAAGTCTATGATAACATTGTTCCTAACTCAAGACTAAAAGGGAAAACATCCTGCAATTTTAACACACATTTAACATCATGGACCTACCACTTCATTAATTCCGCTAAAATATATAAAAATTATCATTAACATCCACAACCCCTCTTAGAATCTTATAAAACTCAAACAATAGAGGATCAAACTTCCTATATACGGCTATAGGGTGGGTGAAAAGTGTCTTACAAAGAAAATAATGACCAAAAAAGTACAATGGGTTCACCCCTTCATTTTTTTTATCAAATCCAGCTCTCTCTCATGTTTCACTAGATACAACTCAATTTTTCCAAGTTACATAATACATGATGCATACCTTCAATTTATTTTTGTAATTGTCTGTCTCAAAATTCCTTCATGCTTCACTCTTACCCTTTTTCAATGAAGGGAAACTAATCATACAACATAATTCTTCTTGAGGGTTTCACAGGAAGTATAAACTAAATAAACTCATGCACATTACAACCTCCTAACCCTATAAAATAAAATGATCACACATTTGTCACGCCCGAGCCTACACCCTGGATGTGGCCGGCACCTAATGACCATTGTTGGCCTTTAGTAAACCCTTGACCTGGCTTACTTAACTCAGCGGAACACTTAATTCAATGATTAAATTAGACACATTCTCATAAATACTTAAATCAATGTCTTGACAAAATGACACATAAGTCTCAAAATATAACATCTGAAATAAAAGAGACTTAATTAAACTAACTGACTATCCATCTATGAAGACTTTAAAAATACATTGATGAATGTTGGGACAGACCCCACAAAGTTCTGAAAGAGAAAGACTGGAAAACATAAAAAGGATCCTCTGGAATGCAAGGAGGTTCACCACTACTCTGAGTGCTCAAACTAGTTCAATGATGCATCGGATGTTGATCCCGCTTACCTATGTTTGCATCATAAGACGATGCAGACCAATTGACATTAGTACATTGAATGTAGGAGTATGCGAGTTGGAATGCTAAACAACAACTTAAGTGTGATGAAAATAGGATGAACTTACCTTGGCCCTGCTCTACTTAAGAATTGCTTAACTCAATGTATGTATATAAAGTAAATCAAATACATGCAATATATATATATATGTGCTTTGTAAAACAGAAAAACAACTTTTTTAATTAAATAAAAGCAATAATAGACTCAACTCTACTTATATATGACAAACAACCACCACTATGAACCTAAGTGGTGATACATCGTCGTGCCCACGGTGCCTGAATTTTCATATATTTTATTGTTGCAAAGGACTCCTTACCTTAGTGGATCCACTAGCTTCACTTACGTGATCATCTAAAAAGTATGACTCATTAATACCCATAATGGCTACAAGGTTTACATGGAGACTTAACATATGAAATCTCATCCCCACATCTGTACTCAATACTACTCCCAAAATTTACTTTATCTCATGCTTTTATAAAAACCTTCTTTCTTAAAGATGAGACAATTGCTCAACACTTGGCTTAAAAAAAAGATCTCTTAGAATCAATGTTCCCTTTTCTTGTTCATAACTCTTTTGGGGAATTCTTAATTTCCTCTTAACTTAAATGTAAAAAAATTTTATAAACTTATATCTTTTAAGAAATGAACTTTGCCTGACTTCAAACTTTTGATCTTAATCAACTATTTAGGTAATACTTAGTTCCCTTATACTTCTTTGAATGAAAGACTTCATCTTTCACTCTTTCTTTAACTCGAAACTTAAGACCTTAAATGAGGTTAAAACTTTTAAATAAGACTCTTGGAAACTTTATGGAACTTTTCTTTTACTTACTTCATAGATTTAGACTTGACTTCTAACTTCCTTGACTTTGATCTTAACTTTCCTTGAATTGAATTATGGATTAAAGGTTCATGATCTCATGTTTATGGATGATTTCATGATTTTTATATGTATCTTAGAGTGTTGGAATTGATTAAGAATTGTAGGTACATCACATAGGAACTAGTACGAAAAGATGGCGAAAAAAATGGGGTCTTCAGGTAAACCTAGCAATCTAATAGGCGAGGGGCACTAGATCCTGAAAGATAGAGGTTGTTCTGAGAGGCTATGGATAGCGTGGCGTGCCATGCCATATCGGACAAAGCCTACCCTGAGGGGCTCTGCAAGTGCGGCGCCCCAAGGCCTGTCAGACGTGATCTTCATCTTTTCTTCTCAATTTTAAACTCTAAACCTTCTAAAGCCCGATGGATATTTCCCTAAACACTTAGTATCACTTACACCCTCAATAGACAATAGATTCGACTCGAAAAATAGCCCGGAAACATGGAAACACGAATCAAATAAAAAAATCATGCTACCACTCAACCAACAAGATTCAACCATGGTTCTTCAAAAACTGCAATTTTTCATATTCAATCGATTCATCACTGAATTAAATAGGTTTGTGCGTGTTAGAACTAACCCAACAAAGAAAGATCTCACATACATACATAGGGATAACCCCCGACGAATTCACTAGACGATCTTGGCATTTTTGTTAAATTCATTGTTTTTTTCCTCTCTCCTTCTTCTCTTCTCTTTGCTCCTAAGCCCTAAGCTTGAATAACTTTTTTTAAAACTGACTTAAGTCTTAGTTTTACCCCGAAAAAAAACCTTAAAACAAATTAGGAAATAGTTGGATGAAAAGAAAACTTTAGCCTCACTAAAATCCCGATGGAGACCTTTCTCAATCCAATAGCCCAACTTCTGATAGGCATATCTCCCTCATATGATATCAAAAATATGCAAACTCAGCAGAGTTGGAAATATTTCTCCAAGGGCTTTCCAGTCATGTGATGAAATGACTCTAACGCATAATTATGTAGAAGTTATGGCCGTTTGAAAATAACCAAAAAACACTTTATTTGAATTTAGGAAATCTTTTCGATTTTTCCTATTCCCTTCAAAAAATGATTAATTTTAGTTTCTTAGCTTATTCTTGTATATTACAAACTACGAGATGTTACAATATCTCCCCTTTCGAAGCATTCATCCTCGAATGAGACTTCTTTCAATATGGTAATAAAAGTGACGTCAAGTTTAACACTCAACAATTCAAAAGAAAATAACAATCATGCTTACTCATAGTTAATAAAGTATTAAGAAGAGAATTAGTACCTTGATTTGCATTCTCTCTAGTTTCAAAGAGATGTGGATATATGTTCTTCATATTCTCGTCATCTTCCGAAGTTGCTTCTTCAGCAAAATGTTTCCTCAAAAGAACCTTGACTGATGCAACTTCTTTTGTCCTCAAATAGCGAACTTAACAATAGAAAATTTGAACCGGAATCTTTTCATAGGATAAATTGTCCTTCATCCCAACATTCTCAATTGGTAAAATAAATGAAATATTACCCATATACTTCTTAAACATAGAAATATGGAATACCGGATGAAACGATTCTAACTCTTTTGGTAGCTCCACCTCATAAGATACAATGCCAACTCTCTTGGATATTCTTTAAGGTCCAATATATTGGGGACTAACTTTCCCCTTCTTACTAAAACCTCATGAAACCCTTCATGGGTGAAACCTTAAGATATACCCAATCGTCCACCTCAAACTCTAACGGTCTTCGTCTAACATATGTGTAGAACTTTTGGCGACTCTATGCCGTCTTCAACCTCTATTAAAACATTTTCACTTTGTCCATGGCTTAATGACCTATATATGGTCCTATAAACCCTGCTTCATCAACATATCTTCTAAGGTTTGGTTAGTCCGCTCTGCTTGTCCATCTGTCTAAGGATGAAAAGCAGTTCTTAAGTTCACATTTGAACCCAAACCTTTCTGGAAAGACTTCTAGAACTAATAGTAAATTGTTCACATAAAAGAGATTGGGACTCCATTAAGTCTTAAAACTTATCATAATCCTCGGCCAAATGGGTAGTCTTTACCGGAAAAAAGTGGGGTGATTTTGTCATTCTATTGGCAATTACCTAAATAGATTCATGTTGTCTGCGAGACATTGGAAAGCCTTTTATTATATCCATATTAATTATTTCCCACTTTCATTTTGGAAGTTATATCTTCTAAGACAACCCACCAGGCCTTTGGTGTTCCACATTTTCTTGCTAGCAATTCGGATACTTGGCGACAAACTCATCAATGTTTTTTTCATACCTACCCACCAGTATACCTCTCTCAAATTGCATTACATCTTGGTGGAACCCGGATGAATGGAACATCTGGAGCTATACGCCTTTTCCACAATCCTCTCTTGGAGTCCATCCACCCTAGGTAGACACAATCTACCTTGGTACTTCAATACACCATCTCCCCCTTATTTAAAAGCCAATACTCTTTGCTTATGAACATTTGCCTTCAAATTAAGAAAAATGGGGTATTGATCTGGCTTTTGTTTTACCTCACAAACTAATGATGATTCAGCCCCATTAGTAACCACTATCCCTCCTTCTGTGGAATATATAGGTCTGACTCGCAGAATTGAAAGTATGTGCACATCTTTAGCTCCCTCTTTTCTTTTGCAAAATGAACGGTACTCCCAATGGATAACCTGCGTAAGGCACCAGCAACTATATTAGCCTTACCTGGGTGGTAAAGAATAGTCATATGTCATAATCCTTGAGTAGTTCTAACAAGCTCTTTTGTTTGAGATTGAGCTCATTCTGGGTACACATATATTGTAGGCTCTTGTGGTCAGTGAATATATCCACATGAACACCGTAAAAATAGTGACACCATATTTTCAAGGAAAAAACCACAACAGCTAACTCTAAGTCATGTGTTGGGTAGTTCTTGTAATGAACTTTCAATTGTCTAGAGGCATAAGCTATGAACTTGCTTTTATGCATCAACACACAGACCAAACCAACTCTTAATGTATCACATTACACCATAAAAACTTGAGTGCCCTCTGGTAAAGTCAAAATTGGGACAATAGTCAACCTATTTTTAAATTGCTGAAAGCTTTTCTAACAAGCTTCAAACGGTTGAAACATAACAGTCTACTGAATCAACTTGGTCAAGGGAGATGAGATAGATTAAAACTCGTCAACAAACCTTCTCTAGTAGCCAGTCAAAATCCAAGAAACTACTAATATCAGTTGTACACGTGGGTCTAGGCCAACACTGAACTGCTTCTATCTTTTGGGTATGGACTTTAATGCCATCACTGGAAACTATGTGGCCCAAGAATGCCATAGAATTAAGCCAAAACTAATACTTGGAGAATTTGACATACAACTCCTTTTCTTTCAAAATCTGAAGTACTATCCTGAGGTGATTAACATGATCTTCTTCATTCCTTGAATAGATTAGTATATCATCAATGAAGATGATAACAAACATATCAAAGTAAGGATTGAAGACTCTGTTCATAAGATCCATGAATGCTATTGGTGCATTTTTCAATCCAAAATATATAACCAAAAACTCATGATGCCTATATCTGGTTGTAAATGTTGTCTTTTGAATGTCACATTCTCTAACTCTTAACTGATGGTAGAAAGATGTGAGATCAATTTTTGAGAAATAAGTGGCACCTTGAAGTTGGTCAAAAAGATCATCTTTCCTTGGAGGAGGATACTTATTCTTGATGCTAACCTTATTCAATTGGCGGTAGTCTATACACATCCTAAGGAAACCATTTTAATTTTTCACAATCAAGACCGGAGCGCCCCAATATGAGACACTTGGTATAATAAAACCTTTATCTAACAGATCTTTCAGCTGTTCTTTCAACTCCTTTAACTCAGTTTGTGCCATTCTACATGACGGAACAATGATAGGACGAGTATCTGGAATGATATGTATGTCGAAGTCTATTTTCTCTCAGGAGGGCTCTGGGTAGATCGTTAGGAAAAACTTCTGGGAACTCTTTTACTATAGAAACTGACTGAAGTGAAGGTACCTCATCACTTGAGTCATTAACTCGGACTAAGTGATAGATAAACCCCTTTGAAACTAACTTCCTCGCCTTAAGGTATGAAATAAAACAACCCTTAAGCACTGCTGAACTACTACTCCATTTTTATGACTGTCTCATTAGGAATTTGAAACTTGACAATTCGGGTTTTACAGTCCATTGATGCATAACAGGCATGAAGCCAATCCATACCTACAATGACATTAAAATGTACCATCTCTAACTCTACTAGATTAGCTATGGTGCTTTTTATTGATAGAAATATGACCAACACGGCAAACTCTTTCTACTAGAATAGACTCTTCCAACAGGGGTAGAAACATAGAAAAGCTTAGAAAGTTTATCAGAAAGAATCTCAAACTTATTTGCAACATAAGGAGTTACAAAAGATAAACTTGCTCCTGGGTCTAGCAAAGACTAAACATTAAAAGTAAAGAGTTTGATCATACTCGTCACAACATCTGGTGAGTTCTCTGGCTCTTGGCAGACAGTGATTGCATAGATACGGTTTTCCCCTCTGCCAGTACCAGAAGTGGCTCCTCTAGGTGTAACCATGTCTCATGGAGCTATTCATGAAGATTGAGCTCTATTGCTCGGATCTCCACCACGTTGTTTATTATTACGTAAATCTCTCATGAAGTAACCCTCTTGAACACACTTGAAGCAACCTGTCTAGTCCATCACGACATTTAACTGGGTGGGTTTTACCATACTTAGCACATACAGGAGCCCAACTACCCCCCTTGCCACCCTTTCTTGAAACTCTGCTTGCCTAACTCTGTAATTTTGTGAATTTTGGCCACGATGCTCACCTTTGTTTCTGGGTGCAGGAGCACTAGCAAATGCTGGTGCAGGCCCTTTTTATTTCTTGAAGTGTGGCCGATTGGAACAATCTTTTTGCTGTCCAGACTCATTCCTAGTCTGGGATTTCTTCATTCTGTACTCTTCTCTATCCATGAACTTTTCCTTATCAATTTGTTGCAAATAAACCATCAATCGGGATATGTCCATGTCCCCAATCAGCATTATCGCTCTACCCTCTTTACTAGATGCACTTTTTCTACTCCTCATATCCTTAACCATTTTCGGAGCCTAGTAAGGCAATCGGGTGAATTTCAGCCCATACTCATGAACACTGAATGAGTCCAATTTTAGAGTAAGGAATTCTCGTACCTTTGCCTCCTTTAGTTCTCGGGGAAACAAATGCCACAAGAAAGCATCTTGGAAACAAGACCAACTCGGACATGGTGCATCCTCATCTCTACCCTCCTTCCACTGATTGAACCAAGTCCTAGACACATACTTCAATTGGTATGCAACTAGCTCAACACTTTCCCTATCAACCACATTAATCATATCAAACACCTTCTTCAACTCTTCCACAAAGTTTTCTGGGTCCTCATTAGTACTCTAACTGGTGAAACTGGGAGGATTTGTTCTCATAAACTCATGAATTCTAGAGGTGTCAACCTCTTCTCGCCGAGTTCCTCTTTGTTTACCAAAACTTCGTTAGTCACCGTTTCGCTTAGCACTCAAAGGCATAGCCTCATGGAACTCAGCATTGGTGACCTATCCTTGAGGTTGCGCGTTTAGTGCATTCGGTACCTCTGGCTCCTCTACATTTCTGTTGGCTGGAAGACCTCTTACTTCTATTCATGGAGGCATGATGATTTGAAATGTACGAAATCACGAATTAGAGAGAGACTTTTTAGTGATAAATTATAACGCACGAAAAAAAGATGAAGAAAGTGAGAAATTCCTAAATGTTGCCGTCTCCTAATCATAGATGTGGCGCGCTTCACACTAATTACAAAGACTCTACAAACACAACTACATAGACTTCCTAAGACTCTTGAACCTTGTGCTCTGATACCAAGCTTATCATGCTTGAGCCTACACCTTGGACATGAACGGCACCTAATGATCATTGCTGGCCTTGAGCGAACCCTTGGCATGACTTACTTAACTCAGTTAAATACTTAACCCAATCATAAAATCAAACACATTCTTATAAATACTGAAATCAACGTCTAGGACAAACTGGCACGTAAGACTCAAAATATAACATCTGAAATAAAAGAGATTCAATTGAATTAACTGACTATCCATCTATGAAGCCTCTAAAAATACTTTGATTAATATTGGGACATACCCTATAACGTTATGAAAGATAAAGATTGGAACACATAAAAAGGATCCTCCGAAATGCGAGGAGTCTCACCACTGACTCTAAGTTGTCAAATGGGATCAACGATGCACCGGATGTTGATCCTTGATAACTGTATCTGCATCATAAGACGATGCAGACCAATTGACATGAGTACATTGAATATACGATTATGCAAGTTGAAATGCAAAACAACAACTTAAGCTTGATGAGAATAGGATATACTTACCTTGGCCCTGCTCAACTCATCTCTTTCATGTAACCCTGTTATGATTCAATTTTGAAAAATAAAGATTTCGAAACCAATTTTGCAACTTTGGCAATTTTCTTAAGTTTTGTTGAAAAATTTCTAATTTACTAGTCGCAATTTATTTTTTAGGATAAATTAAGAAAACCATTTAAAATGAATTTTTTGAAAGAAAACAATTTAAATGATACCAGAGTCGGGTAAGGGTTCAAACAATTCTCTAACGAAGAGTTTAGGCAAGAATCCGCTAACCTGCAATGACCGACGGATTTGAATGTTGGCTAATTTTTAAAGAGAACTTAAATTACTAAAGAAAAGTCTTGTTGAAAACTTGAATGAAAATTTTTTGATACTTCTAAAAATCTCAAGAATAAATTTAATTTGAATCTTTTATACTTAGTCATGTTTTGAGCCATACAATTAATTCAAACTCACCAACATGGATCAAGGGACCTTGTTTAACAACTATGAAAGGATATAGAAAATCCTTTAGTCATTCATCCAAAGTCTTAAGTTAAATTAAAAGACACCATAATTAAGAAACTTAACAATTTTATCCTATTAAAAATTTGAACTAAATAGTTAGTTCAAACTCAGAAACATGGATTCAATGTTTTTCAATAACTATGAAAGAACATAAAAGGTTTTCCAGTCATTCTATAAGCTTAGATTAGCTAAATGAAAATGAGTTTCGAGTTTGAAAACTTGAATAAAAATATCTCCCCAAGGATTCCCTGAATTAATAAAGGGTAGTAAACAAATAATATAATAGATATAACACGTCCAACACATTAAAATGACAAAATTTAAGAGATTTTGGACTTTTGGTCAAGGAAAGATTAGTCACCATTACTACTTCTTTATTCAAATTGGCTTTCTTCTATGTACAATTTTCAAGCCCTTTTAGGCTATTGATGTTGCTGTCTTCTTGGGTTTTAACCCAATAATAGTAGCTTCTTTCTTCGTCCGACTTAAGAGAGATTGACTCAGAAAGAGGAAAATGCGAGAGAGGAGATTCCATCGGACTAATTCGAATAAGAGTTCATGAAAAGTAGAGAAAAGGGAGAAGAATTAGCCTATTTGTAGTAGATACGTTCACATTCAAACACAATCAAAACAGAGATACCTTGAATGATTAGAAATAAAGTTGAGCAAGCCAATTATGTTCCGTCACAGAAAGGTATACTAGCAACAATAAAATGGAGCGTAACAGGCAGATTAACATAAGACTATTCAAATGATATTTTACAAGCATGAAGCAGCCACCATTAAGAAACAAACAAAACTAAGACACCCTTATGGAGACATAGAGCAAAGGTTTGGAAAAGAGACAGTTAAAAGGGATAAACATATAAAAGAACAATAACTCTTTATACTACAAGCAATAAAATAGCAAATATAAATTAAGAACTTTGGAACATCTCATTTAAATTGATTCTCTAACAATGGATTAGAACATAGAATAATTGGTCTTGTTGGAAGCAATAACAAAATTAGAAATCAATTGTATTAACTAGTGGTGGATTCATATATGTAAAGGTCAGAGATAGGAAAAACTCATATCATAGAGTTTTAATATGCAAACTTAGTTAAATTAGTTCCAAAAAGACAATAATAATCTAACAAACTTCATGTGAGAGCTAATCTAAAAAATATGAAAGAGACTATAATCTTTCTTAATTCACACGAACAATCAAAATAAAGAAATTAACCACATGTCTAGCTTGATCAAAATAATCAAATTAATTTAAATGTGTTAGTGAAAAACCTTACTAGATAACAAAAAAATACAAGATTACAATTGAAAATAAAATAAAGAAAGTAAATTTCTTCAAGGCTGGGGCGCGGATATCTCGCTCTCTTTAATGAGATTCAAGTCCAATGCAGCAAATATTTTTCATCGGTCCAGCAGTAGTTCTCTTTGACTTGTATCCTCCAGGATACAACAACCTATCAACAACTCTGAACAAGATTTGAGTCTAAAACTCCACAAAACGAACACCTCCCTTCAACTAATAATAACTGTCTTTTTTAATTACTCTTTCACTCTATATTTTTCTCTTGTCTGTTGTGTGTACCAAACCAAATGAAGACCACCACTATTTTAAATACAAGAAGTCTTCCTAGCAATGAATAGAAGATAATGGAGGTAGTAAATAGTGAAGATAATGGCCTTAGGAGTTTCATAGGTTACAATAGGACTTACATAGGTTACATAGATTACAAAGAGTAATGGAAGAAATAAGAATGAAATAAAGTGATGGATAACCAATGCTAATGGATGATGTAGAAGTCATCAATTCCAATGTTAATTGGAATGTTTTTGTCTCATAATGGATTCAGCCAATAAAGCTCAAAGTAATGGCTTTACATGGCTACCAAGTCAAAGATGAATACAATTATTAAATTGGTAGTTTAAGACACAAATGCCTAACAACGGTCAGTCTTATAACTACAAAATAAACCAATTTAATATGTTAAATATTCAGATTAAAATGTCAATAGCCTAACAATCCCCACTCATTTTAATATTTGTATAAAAGAGTATATCAGTTGAAGGAAGAACATTATGCATAATGAAAGTGTGCTCTGCATTGAACCTCCACTTAATGAAACAGTATATTTTACTCCAGAGTCGTACTGGTCTCAGACTTGAACTATGACTGCTTAAGGGAAATAAAATATCACTGCTCACACATAATAATCAAGGTGTTTACATGAGCTTTGACAGTCAGCACGTTATGGTCATGTGCTATCCCGGTTTCATGAGTGCATTTGAATGTAAGCCCCATTCTCATAGGAAGTGACCTACTTCCACACATCACATAGGTGAAATTTTTCGAGAGTGCTCCTATAAGATTAACACTCTACCAATACAACCTACATATATTCATTAAGAGTTTTATCAACTCAACCTTCATAAACTACAAGAAACAATGCACTCACATCATAGGGAGGGAAGAAAAAGATAGTGCATTTTTCACAATAATTCATCATATGATTAGTTTTTCCCTTTGAACCTGGTTATAGGGTATCCAGTCCCCAGGTTCGGTTTCCTCATATATGACTCAAG
This sequence comes from Solanum corneliomulleri, assembly GCA_027704805.1. NCBI lineage: Eukaryota > Viridiplantae > Streptophyta > Magnoliopsida > Solanales > Solanaceae > Solanum > Solanum corneliomulleri. The sequence continues at coordinate 48,317,067 of JAKWIY010003060.1, read as the reverse complement.
GAATTATGGTCTTCAACCCCATCCCCCTCGATGTGACCAAACCTTTTCTCTTGTTAATGCCTTAGTAAGGGGATCTGCAAGATTATTACATGTTTTGACATAATTAACATTAATGGTACCATTTGTCAAATACGATCTTACATTACAGGGTTTTCCTCCTTATAGGTATGGATTTACAGTTGTAACAACAGTCTTGAACTCTATAAATTGCAGCGGTGCTATCACAATGAATTAAAATATGAGGAATTGGTTCTTCAAAATAAGGAATTTAAAACAATAAATCTCTTAACCAATTAGCTTCCTCACTAGCGAAGCTAAAGAAATTAGTTTAGCCTCCATGGTAGAGTTAGCAATTATAGTTTGCTTTTTTGACCTCCAACAAACAGCACCACCACCATCTACGACTATGGGTCTGATACCATATAAGGAAATAACAAAAGAGAAGTATAATAAGGGAGACGTTCTTCTATCCCAAGACCGTTAACTAAGTTTAGAAGATTCAAATAAGGAAAAGGAAGCTAGAAGGGAGAAACATTATTTTAGATGAAACAACTTTGTTATAGAAAAAGACTTTTTGATTAAGGTTGTTCTTTGTTGCTTACAAATGAGTATAACCACACTATTTATACTAGTGAAGTAATGCTTCTAGAAATTATCCTCGATAAATCTACAAGAAAAATCTAAATGAGCCTATCTTCTAAATATCTAACAAGAATCTAGATTATTCTATAATTTACTATAACTATAGAATTATCTAGAACATCTAAATTTTTATTAAGTATAAATATCAAAGATATTTACTCTACCAAGTTCTAGAAAGTTCTACTAAATGTCTATGATATTTTTTGCACCTCCAAAAAAGCAACTTTAATTTTACATAGATTCTTTATAATAAATTTTACACCATTTTTTGATATAATCATTCGGATTTACTTAATCTTTCAAAAGAAATTACGACATTGATTAGTCTAAGGTCAAGGTGTCTGCATTTGAAACATTTATTATCAATAAACAAGTTATGATGAATCTTTTCTTATAAATATTAACTTCCTTGTTCGCTCTAATTTGAATGCAAATAACTTTTTCACTTTTAGGTGAAAATTTATAGTGGGAAAGAGCAATATTATATACAAGTATCATCATTACTCTTGAATGAAACAAGGGATGTCTTTTCAGTGTCATATGTGGTACACATGGTGAGATTGTATTGAATATGATGGAATCATAATTATCAAGTTAATTATAACCCTTTAAGCAATTTCCTCACTATACGCTCTAGATAATTGTGGAAAATTTTTGGGTCAAAAGCACTACAAGTTGATAAGTTATATTATAATCAGCTAGTGCTAATATATACTGCTTAAAGCCGGTGATTTGGAGTTTAGGGCCGTTGGTAGGCCATCACATAATTGTTACAAAGATTAAATTTTCATAAGTACATAGTTCATCATATGTCTACCCGTATTACTCCATTTACAAACAGTGGAGGAGCTATGAAAAGGTTGCTTTTCCAAAAAAAATTCATTTAAGACTTTCATTGCTAAGCATGTCTACCACCTTGTTCTGCTCCATGAAGATGTGTGTTAGCATCGTTGCTGCCAACTTCTCTGTAACATCCCATATCTAAAACAAACCAAAAATCAACTTTTTAGAAATATACAGGTGCAACCAACAGTCACTATCGATGGATCGTAGTCAGATATACGGCCCATGCTTTGCTTCTATTGTTTGCCACTGATGTTCTCCGAAAACTCAGCCCAGAAAATTGACTAAGTGTTGAACTACGGATAGACCTACGGTACGCAAGTAAGACAAAGGTCCATGGATTGATAATCAAGTCCAACCTCTGACATGAACTACAGATGACCAGTCCGGTCCGAGTTGGACCTACGGACCATAGGTGTGACAATATGTGAAAGTTAGCAGTAAGTTAGGGGGAAATGATATTGGGTCGACTTCAAACAATTATATCTTTTAGTAAAAAATTAAGTAGGTGTTTCATGACCTATGAAATGATACATAATTGAATTATCTTTCCATAGCCATCGAGTTTGCTAAAATCCAACCTCCAAGTAAAAATTTATGCTCGTTTCAGTGAAGGCCAATCAAGCATACCCAAACAACGGACTGTCGATTGAATGAAGGATCGTCTGTCCAGGTCGTTGATTGCTCCGACAACAATAAACTCAGGGGTTTTTTGGTCTTATCCTACTTCATTGGACCCCTAAGATACGTGATTTTGACCCTAAATCATGAAATTTTAGTCAGTTTAAGCCTAGAAACATAATAAGAATTTACCTAAGTCAAAATCATAAATCAAAACTTAGAAAATTAGAAGCAAGAGAGAAGAAAATGGTCAAGAACCCTAGTTCAAGAATGCAACAAGGTTCCATCAGTTCCAGCCCTGAAATCTAAATATTTCTCTATGGATTTCATCACCAGGCATGTGAGGTTTCACAAGTGGGTTCCTTTAACCTATTAGATCCCTATTTTTCAATCAGCTTCTTGATTCCCTTATCATGATTAGATTTAGGGTTTCTAGAACTTCATTAGATTACCATGAATTAATTAGTTATATGTTTCGAATCATATTACCATGTTATTAATCATTTTATCACATGAATTTCAGAACCCTAGCTATGTATTTCTTTAGTTCTTGAATTACACATGCTAGGTCAGATATTTTAGTTACTTCAGATATACATGCCTCAATTATAAGTGCATCGTTATCAGATTAATTATTGCATTCTCAGTTTGCATGTTCGTTTTGAGTTATCTTGTATTTACAAAAATTCAGTCATAATATGTTAATCACTTATTTCATTGGGAGTAGCATAATACCGATTTGGACTAGACTTTAGCGTACTCAAATAGTCTCAGAACTACTAGCCAAGTAGGGTGTAAGTCCCCCATGTGGCATCAGTTTACTGATCACACCAGCATGCATGTATACCTCTGACAGGGTATATTGGGTCCTTTCGATGGGGCGTATACATCGGACTCCACATATAGCTCATGTGGTTTTATTATCGGTCATTAGTAGCACCCTTGGTTCAGTCAGACTCTATTGCATCGACCATATTTATAGTAAGTTAGTATTAAGTTTCATCATGTTATAAATTTGGTCATTACATCCAATTAGCTCAGAATTGAATATATCATGTTCAGAATACTATACTTGTTTTTGTGCTTGTTCAAGTATGTTTTATTTCAGCTTTACTCTATCCTACATGCTAAGTACCTTTCAAGTAATGACGTATACTTGCGCTACATCTTCTCGTGATGTAGGTTCAGGTTCTCAGCATCAAGATCACGCTTAGATCGATTCCCGATCTCTAGTTCAGCAGAATCAGTGGTGAGTCCTCATTCTCTGAGGACAAGAGTCATGAGTTCATTACAGTATTTTAGTCATTTAGTTTCAGTTTTTTCTAGACTTAGCTGGGGTTTGTCCCATCATTTCTAGTCAGTTAGAGGCTATTTTCAGATATATTAGTTTCAGCTTTGCATTGAGTTAATAACTTTTTTGTATTAAACTCATCAGTTTTCATATATCTCAGTTCTAGCATATGGGTATTCCCCATATTTTCATATTTATTATGATTTAACTTCATCTTTATTATGATTTAGCTTCCGCATCACTTTATTATATTAAGTATTCTCATGATCATACCATCAGGGTTTAGCTTGGGATCACTTGTGGTACTAGATCCTGTGTCCGCATCTCGGGGGTAGCTCGGGGTGTGACGTTCTCCATTAATTACCTGCATTCAAAGATAAAATTAGTGTAAGAGTGATTATCCTGCTCCGGTAAATTGATCATTTTCAATAAGTATGTGTTGATATCTAGGGGATGAAGTTTATAGTCCATACAAGCAGAAGAAGTCCTCGTATGAGGGATCTTAGATCGCCCGATCAGAGATACACATGTGCTTATTTACTTACGAATCAAATTGTCTAGTCACCTCTATATTTTTTGATAAACCCTCCTAAGCCTCCTTATCAAGGATTAGTTTTCTCAACTTGATTAGTGTTGAGTTTGAACTTTAAACCTACATGTTAAGAGTGGTCCCTGTTTAACCTGGATAATGCACTTCTCTTTATTAGCCTTGTGGTTAACCTAAATGATTTGGAACTCAAAAGCTAGGTTGATCATGTTGTGAAGGATATGTTGCCATTTTTTAATTGAAAACACGGTTGTTTCTTTGGAGACAAATGGCCCAGAAGCATTGAGGGAGGAAAACATCCCAAAGAATGAGGTTGTTGTACTCTTTTGTGGCAATGCATTTATAGGTGTTATGTCAATTCTTAAGAAGAACATGCTTCTATCAATCTTAATCATCAAGGTATTGCTCACCATGATGGTATCCCATAATTCAGTAGCTTTGGTACATCTGAAGAAGATATGGTCTATGTCCTCACTGTGATCGCCGCACATATTTGACAACCAGGGTTGATATACAAGCCAATTTTGTTAAGGTATTGGGAGCGAGGAATTTTTTTGTGATACATGATCCAGATGAAGGTTTTGATTTTTTTGGGACATGACATGTTCCGGATCAAGTCAAACTTCTTAATTCCTTGATTTGGCATGGAGTGAGTGGTTTTTGAGTGGATAAACTTATCGGCACTGTTGGTGGTAAATTACCATTACTGTATAGGATAACGAATTTTTGTGATATCTAAACCGACAATGCTTTTAAACTTATGTCTAGGGAATGTGGAGTTCACGTTAAGAGTAAGCTAAAGAGACAAATCTTGTCAAGCGTTCAGGATAATGTCATGATTGTTTCCTGAGGTAACAACAATACTTTATTTATAAACACTAACTCACTTCGGTCACTTTTCTTTCTGATACATTTATTACTGACACAAATAATTTTCTCATTTTCCGTACAATTTCCAAAAGTTTTTCATAAGTGGAAATTTTTAGGCAGGAAAATTTTCCGTACAATTTTGAAATGTTACTCTAAAATGGGGAATGTCTTTTAATTTTCATGTCTGGGAGATGTGGAGAGATCATATTGAGAATGATATCATCATCGGTTACCAAGGTAATATGACCATTGCTTAATAATATCAACTTCGTTCACCCTTTCTAATGACAAACTTTGCTTATTCTGAAATGGAGGGTAATACTAATTGTATCGTTTAGTTTAATTACTTCATACATTTTTTGTAAAATTAAATGAAGTTGAAATAAATCAATATGAGATATTTATTCCATCAATTTAAAGAAATTAATGTGCTACAACAACATTGATAAATTATGTTTATTTTGTCAAAGTCATCTTACTATAATTACTTTAATTTGAAATATCCTAGAAAGACTTGTTAGATCCTATGAATTGGATAGTTATTGTATTATGTATTATACAATAAATAATTCAACAAACACCTTTTAATGGAAAAAAATGTTCAATCACATTTAATTTATGGATGAGTTGGACATTAAATACAGTGTAGTAACAATAATTTCCATCAAATTAGTGACTCTATATAATGAATTTAATTTTAGTGTTTGGCACCACAAACAAATGACAACTCATAGCTTCTCCTCAATGGAGTTTACCCTTTCTTTTTTCCTTTTCAAACCCTTTAGTGAGTGACCCTTTTGATTTTGGATTTAACTTTTGTTAAATCTAGTTTCTTTCTTGATATAAAGAATCCATTTTTTCACTTTTGGTACGACCCCTTTTTCAGGTGTGTTGATTTTATTTATGGAATGAGTTTATTTGAGTTTCAGAAGATTGTTTTTGAATTGGTTTCTTTCTAGACTTTGAGATTTGAAGTTTTATGTGTTGCTCTGTGATTTTTCTTGTTTAGTTGGATAGAGATTGAATTGTTTCTTTTTTGCCATTTCTCAATAGCAATTTTTTTCATCAGAAAAGTATGTTTTTTTATTCATTGGAGTGCATTTTTAATTTAATTTTTTTTTTGCATAAAATGACGTTCTTTTTATTCATTGAAATGATTATGGGGAAAAAATCTTGTGACCCAAAGGAATCTTTTATTTTTCTTTTATATCCATTTCCATTGATGACGTTGCTAGTTTTCTTATTCTTACTAGAGCTGTTTTTTATCGTTCACATTTCTGTTTGAATAATGGATACTAATTTTCCCTTTTATCTTGGCAATTTTTAATTCTCTGCGGCCATGTTTCTTACCAATTTTAATCGCCGGATTGCCACTGAATGATGTTATATTGAAGAATAGAGATTTTAGTAACTGAAATATAGCAGAATTTGTAATTCTTAAAGAATATTAATTCTTTTGCAGCTTCACTTGTATGATAATATTGATGGTTGATTGAGTTAAATTAGAGTTGTTCTTATTTTATTTAGCCTGTCTTTAGGAGTTCCACATATACGACAAATGTTTCTGCTTTATCGTTCTCACTGGAGTTGTTCTTGTTGCTATTAGTCTGTCAATCTTGTTTTTTGTTAATAATCCTATCATAGAATTATTACGTGGTTCGTTCCTTTTGTTTAGCAACTCTAATTCTCAGTTGTTATGTCTTTATATTTTAACTTATAATCCTCTCACATCCATATTATCACTTACATGAATTTTTGTTGCAGGATCAAAACTGTGGCTAGTCACTTATATTAACTTATCAAATTACAACACTAATAAATCATAGAAAACATAACTAACATGGTTGATGATAACATCAGTGATGATGCCGATGAAAAGTTGTTGGTGATTTCAGATCAGGAAAAAGGAAGCAGGAACAAGAGAAAGTTTGAATCTTTGATTCCTGTAGGAACTCCTTCTGATTCACATGGGTCATCTCTTACAAGGTTTCTAAGAAATGAATAATTAGAGAAACCACTGAAAGGAGTCTCTCTTTTTGAGATTGACCCATTGACGGGCGGGTCCCCAGTCTCATGCAGAATGAGAAGTGGAAACTCCACCAAATATAGATTGGGAGGACATGATTGCCTGGGGTAGTTTTGTTTTGGACAAGAAACTGCACTCGTCTTCTTCAGGTGCAACAAAAAAGAGTTCGCACTCTAAAATGAAAATTTTTGTTAAATCCAATCAACCTCTAGCTAAAGAATGTTTTGATAGTCCATATCTTTCCTCACCCATAGAACCTGCAAGTGACACTTCCAAAGTGCCACCTATTAAAGATAATGTAAATGAAAAGGATCAGGATTCATTATCCATGGAGCCTAAGTCCAGCAAAACTGTCCCTAAGAACACAACTATTTCTTCTGCGGTGCAAGATTATTATATTGGTATTCTATATGATGAGTCTTTGAGTAAATATGTCCCTCAATATGAGAGAGATGAAACTATATTGTTGTTAATTTCCCATTTGAAGACACTGCAGGAAGAGATCCAAGGATGGTCTGATTGGGAAAATGTGAAGGTAATGCAGGCTACCCAGAGGCTTGGCAAGGAACAGGCTGAGCTTAAAAGGATGAGGCAAGAAAAAGAAGATGTTAGAAATATTAGTCAGGAAAAACAAATGTTGTAGGAAACCACCATGGGGAGGATTATGGAGATGGAGCAAGCGTTGGTAAATACTAATTCCATTGGTGAGACAATTAATTCTCTTCTTCAAACCTTGAAGATGGATAATGTTAGACTAATGAAGGATTTGGAGGCTGTAATGCTCTCTATCGGCGAGCATGCTATGAATGTCAATAATGCTTTACCAAAAGAGCAGGAAGCACTAAAGAAGTGTCAAGAAACGGACATGGAGAAGCGCTCATTTGAGGAGGATTTATCTGCTATCAAGCAGGAAAAATCTTCTTTACAACAGCAGCAAGAGAAAGCCAACAAGGTTCTGCACCAATATAAGGTATATTTATTCTACTAATTAAACTTCTTTTCCTAATTGATCAAGGTAAAATGTTTTTTTTTACAAATATAGTTCGTGTTTTATAGTCTTTACGCTATCAATATTTTTTTTAACTTATTGCCTTTGGTAATAGTGGTTCAAGCTTTCACTTATGCGGCCCTACTGATAATGCATTTGCTATTTGATATTCCATCCATCATGAAAACAAATTTGTAAATATTTATGAATTTCAGGATCTATTTAGGCATGAGATATCAGCAAAGATTTCAACAACAAGTGATTATCTGAAAAATGAAAGAGAACAACTCTGATTTAAGGGAAAAGTGCAGCTGCATAATTTTAGAGAGAAGGTAGATAGAAACAAGCAACAGTATAAAGAAGAAATCCAAAAGTGTGAGAGTGAAATTTCTCAGTTGAGATTCCAATATGAAAGATCAATAATAGAGGCACTAAAATGAGGCATTTCTCAATTGACAAAGGGTTTATCAACCTATGTAGAAAGTTCTAACTCTAATGTTGTAAAGATGGAGAGGGAGTGTGTTATGTGTATGCATGAACATATATCAGTGGTTTTTCTCCCTTGTGCACATCAAGTCCTTTGTGAAGATTGCAATGTGCTTCACCAAAAGAAAGGAATGGATGATTGCCCTTCTTGTAGGACACCATTTAAAGAGAGAATTAGTGTCCACTTTCCTGATTCCGAATAGATAGCAACTTCAGAATAGCAACAGGAAAATGAAGCTTGTCATTGTTTTTTTTCCAGAAAAAGTCTCTCATTTCTTCTGGCCTTTCTTTCCTACCGTAACTGTAATAGTTATTAGGAAAATGCAAAAAAGGTATAGACATATGTAAAAAGTAGATGTGAAAAGAGTTAGAAAGAGGGAAACTTGCTTCATGGTTGTAGTAAATCCTCAAGTTTGATGGTTTAAAACATAATGTTGTTCTATGTGCTTTAACTTAATCTACATACTTTTTTTTTAATTTAACCATTCGTTATTTGAAACATAACATCCTACAAATTTTCGTCACCCAAGGGGTAAATTTTGATTCACACGATTCAAACTTTAGATATCTTATTCCCAATTTCCTTTATAGCACTTCCCAAACCAAACAAAATTATTTCTTTGCCACATTTTATTAACTTACACCAGTTTCCTAACCTTGTTCTTCAAAATTAACTCCATATGCTATATAATAGTTGGATCTTGGTTGTCTACTACCAAGAAGTGGAACATCTTTTGATGTTAGATATGGACAAAGATGATATGATATCACTTAAAATTGTTCTATTTTTGTTGATCTGGAAGTAAGTGATTCTGTTTCTATATAAGTTAAAATTTTATTGGATGTTCTTCCTTTGTCTTGTTATATCTACTCAGTACTATTATTCTCCTGTTCACATTGGCTTTGAAATGGCTGCATACATGGTATTGCATTCTGTGGATATAGCTGATTATTTCTAATACAACTTTATCTGAATTCAATAATTTTAATTCTGAGTTTATTTTATGATATTTTTTTCCTTTTCCTATTTTCTCGAATATAATATTTGAAAAATCCTCAAGTTTGATGGTTTAAAAAATAATGTTGTTCTATGTGCTTTTACTTAATCTACAAACTTTCTTTTTTAATTTAACCATTCGTTATTTAAAACGTAACATCCTACTAATTTTCTTCGCCCAAGGGGTAAATTTTCATTCACACGATTCAAACTTTAGATATCTTATTTCCATTTTCCTTTATAGCACTTCCAAAACCAAACAAATTATTTCTTTGCCACATTCGATTAACTTACACCGGTTTGCTAACGTTGTTCTTCAAAATTAACTCCACATGCTATAGAGTAGTTGGATCTTGATTGTCTACTAGCAAGAAGTGGAACTTCTTTTGGTGTTAGATATGGTCAAAGATGATATGATATCACTTAGAATTGTTTCATTTTTGTTGATCTCGAAGTAAGTGATTCTGTATCTATATAAGTTAAAATTTTATTGGATGTTCTTCATTTGTCTTGTTATATCTACTCAGTACTATTAATCTCATGTTCACATTGGCTTTGAAATTGCTGCATACATGGTATTGCATTCTGTGGATGTGGTTTGGTTATTTCCATTACAACTTTATCTGAATTCAATAATTTTAATTTTGAGATTATTTTATGATATTTTTTTACTTTTCCTATTATCTCGAATATAATATTTAAATAAATTGTATTGTATTTTTTCGTTAGACATATTAGAATTAAAATTTAGGTCGCAACAAAATGCAAGAGGTAACAACAATCAAAACAAGATGATACACCATAAATATGAAATGGCAGTAGGTAGTAGTGGTTTTGAATGACGTTATTTATGAAATCTAAATATTTATTTGGTTCTTGAGGAAAAAGAGTTTATAATAAAACGTTTTTCATTCAACGTCATGTTTTAATTTACAGACAACTGGTCTAATTTTATTTTTCAAAAAAATAAAAATTATAAACTTTTGTTCTTTTGTAAATAAATTCAAAACTTGACCACTAAGTTATGCTATTTTTTTTCTTTGGTCACTATTGTTGCAGGTTGGCCTAATCTAAATAGCTCAACTGAACCCAAGGTTTTATGCAGGGGTTAGTTATATATATATATATATATATATATATATATATATAATATATATATATATATATATATATATCTATATATTATATATATATATATATATATATTATATATTAGATATTCCATCTTTTATGCTGCATGAAACAATACAAATATTTCCTTTTAACTTATACATGTACTAGGTAAATATTTTGCGCTTCTCGGGGTCATAAATAATAATTTCATTGAACTTGCAAATAATTTTTTACTAATATCCATATATTAAAAGTAATTGAAAAGTAGGTTATTACAAAATATTTGCAATATACCGACATGAATTTGATTATTTGTCATTATCACATAAATCAAGAACCTCTAATGAATTAATTATTCACGATATAACAAATCACTGCTTCATTAATCAACATTGAAAGGAAAATAAAGAAAAAAAATGAATATACATACAAAGGCGTTTCGTAATAAAAAGAAACATTTAACTTGCACAAATTACACAATTGTGAAATATGTCTAAGAGGAAAATTTAAATGTTTTTAACTTATTTAAAAAAGAAATTATGCTTACACATGAAATCAATTATAACTTTTAAACTTGCATAATGAATATCTTCAATTGATAAGTGAGAAATTTCATATTTATGTAAGAAAAGATTATATGTAAGCTTACATATAGTACTTTTACAATAATTATTTTCTGTAGCCGAGCTTCATTCTTCTTATTGAATAAGCGATCGAGGGTCCTCCATATTTCTTAAGCTGATTTGCACCTTATAATATAATCAAATGAACAGGAGGAGATTGTCCTCTTCAGAATGAACTCCGCATTTTGCTTAACCTACTTCCACTTCTTGTATGAACTGCTGTTTTCTGGTCCGTCAGCAAGAGGACTTATGTAATTTCCATTAAAAAGATCCCATAAATCATCTCCCACAAGGTATGATTTCATACATGTCTTCCACACCTTGTAATTGGACTGATTCAATAACTCCATCCTCAGTCCATTAACACGACCGCTAAAATCCATCTTCACAAACAAGTTGAATCGTTACCAACAAGATCTTGAAATAACACTAGTAATTCAATCTACGACATTGGCTACGATACCGTGTAAAGAATAGCAAAAGAGAAGTATAATCGAGGATACCTTCTACTATCTCAAGACCGTTAACTAAGATCATACTGTTCAACTAAGGAAGAGGAAGCTAGAAGGGAGAAGCAATATTTTGGATAAAACAACTTTGTTCTAGAAAAAGACTATTTGATTTAGGTTTTTCATGGTTGCTTACAAATGACTATGGCCACCCTATTTATACTAGTGTAGTAATGCTTCTAGAAATTATCCTAGATAGATCTACAAAAAAAAACTAGTAGACCCTATCTTCTAAATATCTAACAAGAATCTAGATTATTATATACTTTACCATAAGTATCGAATTAGCTAGAACATCTAGTTTTTTATTAAGTATAAATATCAAAGATATTTACTTGCACCTCCAAAAAATCAACTTTAATTTTTCACAAATTCTTTATGATAATTTCTACACCATTTTTGAATATAATCATACGGGTTAACTTAATCTTTACAAAAGTAATTATGGCATTGATTTGTGTAAGGTCAAAGAGTCTGCATCGGAAACATTTATTATCAATAAATGAGCTATGATTAAAATCTTTTCTTATAAATATTAACTTCCTTGTTCTCTCTTATTTGAATGCAAATAACTTTGTCACTTTTAGGTGAAACCTTTTAGTGGGAAATGAGCAATATTATATATAAGTATCATCGTTACGCTTGAATGAAACGACGAATGTCTTTTCAACGTCATATGTTGTACACATGGTTAGATTGTATTGAATATGACGGCATCATCAATTATCCAATGGATAGTAACCCTTTAAGCGATTTCCTCACTATGCGCTCTAGACAATTGTGGAAAATTTTAGGGTTAAAAGCACTAGAAGTTGATAAGTTATATTATAATTAGCTATTGATAAGATATACTGCTTCATGACGGTAATTTGGAGTTTAGGGCCATTGGTAGGCCATTCACATAATTGTTACAAAGATTAAATTATCTTAAGTACATAGTTCCTAAATGTTCTGCCCGTACTAATCCTGTTACAAACAGTGGACGAGCTGTTTAAAAGGTTGGTTTTTTAAAAGTTTTGCATTTAAGGCCTTCATTTCTAAGCATGTACACCCCCTTGTTGTGCTCCATGAAGATGTGTTTTGGCATCGCTGCTCCCAGTTTCTCCATCTATTACGTGCATTCGAAAATTAAATTAGTGTAATAGTGATTATCATGTTCCAGTAAGTTGATCATTTTCGAGGAGTATGTGTTGATATCTAGAGGATGAAGTTTATTTTCCACAAAACCACAAGGAATCCTCATCGTAGGGCTCTTAGCTCGGCCAATATAGGACTGACATGTGCTTATATACTTATTAATCAAATTGTCCAGTCACCTTTGTAGTTCTTGGTAACCCCTCCTAAGCCTCCTTGTCGAGGATTAGTTTTCACAACTCCATTAATGTTGAGTTTGAACTTTAAACCTACATGTTAAGGGAGGTTCTTGTTCAACCTGGATAATGCATTTCTCTTTATTAGACTTGTGGTTAACCTAGAATAATTTTGTACTCAGTGGCTAGGTTAATCATGTTAGTGAAGGAGATGTTACCTTTTTTAATTGAAAAGGTGGTTATTTCTTTGGAGGCAAATGGCCCAGAGGCATTCAGGGAGGACAACATCCCAAAGAATAATATTGTTGTACTCTTTTGTGGCAATTGAGTTCTAGGTGTTATGTCAATTCTCCAGGAAGAGCATGCTTCTATCAAGCTTATGCATCGAGCTATTTCTCACCATGATGGTATCCCATAATTCAATAACTTTGGTACATCTGAAGAAGATATGGTCTATGTCCTCATTTTGGGAGCAAAGGATTTTTTTTTTGTGATACATGAGCTAGATGAAGGTTTTGATTTTGTTGGGACACGTCATATTCCGAATCCAGTCAAACTTCTTAATTCCTTGATTTGGCATGGAGTGAGTGGTTTTTGAGTGGATAAGCTTATAGGCACTATTGGTGGCAAACTTACTATTACTTTTGAGGATATAGAGTCTTGGCGAGATCTAAAGCGAAAATTGCTTTTCATCTTACGCCTAGGGCATGTGGAGTTCGCGTTAAGAATAATCTAAAATGACAAATCATGTCCTGTGTTGAGGATGATTTCATGATTGTTTCATGAGGTACTGACAACCCTTTATTTTCACTAACTACCTTCGGTCTCTTTTCTTTCTGATACATTTATTACCGACAGAAATAGTTTTCTCATTTTCCGTACAATTTTCAAAAGTTGTCCGTAAGTGGAAATTTTTAGGTGGGAAAATTTTCCATACAATTTTTAGAAGTTACTCTAAAATGGGGAATGTCTTTTCAGTTTCATGTATGGGACACATGGAGTGATCATGTTGAGAATGATCTCATCGTCGGTTATCAAGGTAATTATTTATGACCTTTGATTAAGAATATCAACTCTGTTCACCCTTTCTAATGACAACATTTGCTTATTGAAATGGAGGGAAATATTGATTGTATCATTTAGTTTAATTATTTCACACATTTTCCATAAAATTAAGTAAAATCGAAATAAATCAATACGAGATATTGGTACCATTAATTTAAAAAGCTAATGTGCTACAACAACATTGAAAAATTATGTTTATTTTTTCAAAGTCATCTTAGTATAATGTCACGACCCAAATCGGGGACGCGACTGGCACCCACATTTACCCTCCGATGTGAGCGAACCAACCCATCTAAACCTTAACATTTCAAGATATTTCAACAGAAAATAATGCGGAAGACTTAAACTCATTAATAAAAACAATTCAAAACTATTATTATATCCCCAAAATCTGGAAGTCATCACCACAAGAAATCTATCTCAAATCACACTAAACTAAGAATGTCTAAAAAGCTAAAAACAAGTAAAAGCTAGTCCATGCCGGAAGTTCAAGGCATCAAGACTTGAAGAAGGAGACCCAGTCCAAGCTAGACGCATTAGCTCACCCTGAATTTCCGATGAAGGTAAGACTGGCTTGATCTACTGCTGAGTCGAAGTTGACGGAACGTTTGCTGCATTAACAAAATAACAAGAGGAAAACATAAAAGTAGGGGGTCAGTACAACCACACGTACTGAGTAGATATCATCGGTTAACTCAAAATAGGGAACAATATATATATCAATAACAATGTAAATCCACTAAAATACTTAACATGTAGCAATAGCATTTACTTTATCATTAACAATTTCCGTCAAGTTCACACATGAGGACTCAAGCCTCAATACCATACTCATTGGGAGTTAAGTTCATTAGATTGAGTATATTCATTATCTTTCAAGATTCATTATCTTTCTTCCTCTTGTGTCGGTACGTGACACTCCGCTCCTCAAATTCTATCCTGGTGTCGGAACGTGACACTCCGATCCTCATATTCATTCTATCCTGGTACCGGAACGTGGCACCCGATCCTCATATTCTATCCTGGTGTCGGAACGTGACACTCCGATCCTCATATTCATTCTATCCTGGTACCGGAACGTGGCACCCGATCCATATTCTACCTGGTGTCGGAACGTGACACTCCGATCCTCATATTCATTCTATCCTGGTACCGGAACGTGGCACCCGATCTATTTCTATCCTGGTGTCGGAACGTGACACTCCGATCCTCATATTCATTCTATCCTGGTACCGGAACGTGGCACCCGATCCCCTAATTCATCAAGCCTTCTTTCACACTAAGGCATCCTCATTCTCATTATATAATATATCAAGCGAATTAGGGTTCTTTCAAGATTTGGGATTCAATAGCTTCATCATGCTTGTTAATTAATCGCAATCTCATAATCATAATCATGCAAGCATACAATTTAAGCACATAGACAGGTTTACAACATCATCAATACATATCATACACTATCAAGAGTTCACTACGATTATCGTAACATAAAACCATAACCTACCTCCACCGAAGAATTGGAATCAACAAGAATTTCCCAAGCTTGCTATTCTCCTCTCTCGATCGATCTGCTCTCTCTCCCTTTCTGTTCTTCTCTTTTGTTTTATTCAAACCCTCTTTCCTTTACCCTAATTAACAATTAATTAAGATAAAAGAGGACAAATAAACCCCACTAATTTACTTAAGGTTACCCTTTTTAACCCCTAAGAAATTAGACTTAGACTTATAATGTTACCCTCAATCCTTATAATTAAGGAAAGTATAGTCAAAAACGACCCTTAAAACGTGTGGAGAAATCCTATTTTGTCTGGGACTGCGTGACCTGTGACGGGCCGTCGTGCCTGCGACGGTCCGTCACGGTCGTCGTCGCGCCTGCCCAAAAACCCCTCGTCACCACGGACGCTGTGACGGTCCGTCACGCCTGTGACGGTCCGTCCTGCATGTCCGTCATGGCGGTCAGAAACTCGTTTCTCGAACCAAATTCTCAAACGTTGAAGTGTTTTGCGACGGAAACTCACGACGGTTCGTCGTGGATGTGACGGCACGTCCTGCAGGTCCGTCACAATTTACAGAGAGTCGATTTTCAGTACCCGATTTTCAAACTCTAAGTGTCATGGAACGGAACACCCACGACGGTCCGTCGAGCCTGTGACGGTCCGTCGTTGGGTCCGTGGTTTCAGCCAGTTTTTCCAGAATTTGTTCTGCTGCTCAAAACGACTAAACAGGTCGTTACAATAGATACCAATTTACCCATCGTTCGTCCCCGAACGATCAAAAGAAGAAAAACAGTGGCGAAAAGAGTACCTGAATCTGTAAACAGATGTGGGTATTTTTCTTGCATATCTGCCTCCCTTCCCCAAGTAGCCTCTTCAACGGTCGATTCTTCCATTGCACTTTGATGGATGCAATCTCCCTCGACCTCAGTTTGCGAACTTCTCTATCTAATATAGCAATCGGTTCCTCTTCATAAGTCAAGTTCTCATCAAGCAAAACTGAATCCCAACGGATAATGTAGTTTCCATCTCCGTGGTATCTCTTCAACATGGACACATGAAAACACCGGATGCACTCCGGACAGCCCTGGGGGCAAGGCTAATTCATAAGCCACCTCCCCTATTCGCTTTAGTACCTCAAATGGTCCAATGTACCTGGACTTAACTTACCCTTTTTCCGAATCGCATCACCCCTTTCATGGGTGAAACCTTCAACAAGACTTGTTCACCTTCCATGAACTCCAAGTCTCTAACCTTTCGGTCTGCATACTCCTTTGTCTACTTTGAGCAGCCAAAAGCTTTTCTTGAATAGCTTTCACCTTCTCCATAGAATCTCTCAACAGATCAGTCCCCCAAGGTCTAACCTCGAAGGCATCAAACCAACCAATGGGAGACCTACCCCTCTCCATACAATGCTTCAAATGGGGCCATGTCGATACTAGAGTGATAACTATTATTGTATGAAAACTCTGCCAAAGGTAAGAAACTATCCCAATGGCCACCAAAACTCTATCACACATGCGCGAAGCATATCCTCCAAAACTTGAATCGTTCGCTCAGACTGACCATCGGTCTGAGGATGAAATGCAGTACTAAGGTCCAACCTAGTACCTAATTCAGCATGTAATGTCCTCCAAAACTTAGAAGTAAACTGCGTACCTCTATCAGATATGATGGAGAGTGGAACTCCATGCAACCGAACGATCTCTGAGATGTAGATCTTGGCTAACTTCTCTGCATTGTAGGTCACCTTGACAGGAATGAAATGTGCAGACTTAGTTAACCTATCAACAATCACCCAAATAGAGTCATACTTACCCAATGTCTTTGAAGACCAACCACGAAGTCCATCGCGATTCTCTCCCACTTCCATTCAGGAATGGGCATTCTCTGAAGTGTTCCTCCGGGCCTTTGGTGTTCATACTTTACTTGTTGACAATTTGGACACTTGGCAACAAACTCAACAATATCTCGCTTCATTCTACTCCACCAGAAGTGTTGCTTTAGGTCGCGATACATCTTGGTTGCACCAGGATGTATAGAATATCCGGAACTATGAGCTTCTGTGAAGAATAGTGGTGATCAAATCATCGATGCGGGGTACACATACTCTTCCCTTGATCCTCAAAACACCTTCCCCATCGATTATTGCTTCCTTAGCCTCTCCTTGCAACACTTTATCTCGAATTCGCCTTAGTTTCTCATCATCAAACTGTTTTCCCTTAATCTGATCAAGAAAAGAGGATTTTGCCTCTACACAAGCTAACAATCCTCCCTTCTCGTTTATTTCTAACCTCATAAGGTCATTAGCCAAAATCTGCACTTCTCTAGCCAATGGGCGTCTAGAAGCTTGCAAATGAGCTAGACTTCCCATGCTTCCGGCCTTTCTACTCAAGGCATCTGCCACAACATTAGCCTTCCCCGGATGATACAAAATAGTGATGTCGTAGTCCTTTAGTAGTTCCATCCATCTCCTCTGTCTCAAGTTCAAGTCTTTCTGAGTGAAGACATACTGTAGGCTACGATGGTCCGTATAGACTTCACACTTAACCCCATACATAGTGTCTCCATTGCTTTAGTGCAAATACTACCGCGGCCAACTCCAAGTCATGGGTCGGATAGTTGCGTTCATGCACCTTTAATTGTCTTGAAGCATAAGCAATCACATTTTTCTCTTGCATTAGCACTGCACCCAACCCAGAATAGGATGCATCACAATAAACAATGAAGTTTTTGCCCTCTACTGGCAAGGTAAGGATAGGTGCGGTAGTCAACAAAGTCTTAAGCTTCTGAAAACTTTCTCACATTCATCTGACCATACAAATGGAACATTCTGCTTAGTCAAGTTCGTCTCAATTGGGAAGCGATAGAAGAGAATCCCTTGACGAATCGGCGGTAGTAGCTAGCTAACCCCACAAAACTCCTTATCTCTGACACATTAGTGGGTCTTACCCAATTCTTTACTGTCTCAATCTTAGATGGATCCACCATTACTCCATCCTTAGAAACCACGTGCCCCAAGAAGGACACCGCATCTAGCAAAAACTCACACTTAGAGAACTTGGCATAAAGCTTTTTCTCCCTCAACGTTTCCAATACCATTCTCAAATGCTCTTCATGTTCCTTCTTGCTCTTTGAGTATACCAATATGTCATCAATAAATACAATCACGAAGAGATCCAAATATGGCTTAAAAATCCCATTCATCAAACTCATGAAAGCGGCGGGGCATTCGTAAGACCAAAGGACATCACCACAAATTCGTAATGTCCATATCTCGTTCGAAAGGCAGTCTTTGGTACATCCGTTGCCCGTATTTTCAATTGATGATAACCGGATCTCAAGTCAATCTTAGAGAAGACACCAGCACCTTGTAACTGATCGAACAAGTCATCAATGCGAGGAAGAGGATACTTGTTCTTAATAGTTACCTTGTTCAGTTGTCTGTAGTCTATGCACATCCTAAAACCCATCCTTCTTCTTTACGAACAAAACCGGAGCACCCCAAGGAGATGCACTTGGTCTAATGAAGCCCTTGCTCAACAACTCTTGAAGTTGAGCTTTTAACTCTCTTAATTCGGCAGGAGCCATTCTATACGGGGGTATAGAAATGGGGCGTGTGCCCGGTTCAAGGTCGATACAGAAGTCAATATCCCTATCTGGTGGCATACCAGGAAGATCTGCAGGGAACACATCCAAAAATTCTCGAACTATCGAAACTGATTCAATTGAGGGTACTTGGATAGTGTCATCCTTAAGATGTGCCAAGAAAGCTAGACAACCCTTACTAACCATCTTCTGAGCACGAATAAAGGAGATTATACGCACCGGTTTGGAAGTGTAGTCACCCTCCCACACTAACGGATCTGCCCCAGGCTTGGCTAGCGTCACTGTTTTAGCATTACAATCCAAAATCGCAAAGTTTGGAGAAAGCCAAGTCATACCCAGAATTACATCAAAGTCACCCATTTCTAAAATAACCAAGTCTACATAAGTGTTGCTCCCCACAAAATTCACCAAACAAGACCTATACACTTTTTCGACTATCACAGACTCACCCACCGGAGTAGAAACACGTATAGGTATGTCAAGTAATTCACAACGTAAATTTAGACCGTTAGCAAATGATGAAGATACATAAGAAAACGTGGAGCCAGGGTCAAATAACACAGATGCCATGCAATCACAAACCAAAAGATTACCTGTGATAACAGCATCAGACGCCTCCGCTTCAGATCTCCCAGGGAAAAGTAGCAATGAGCCCCATTATTTGTTTGTCCGTTGCCCCTACCATGTTGTGTAGTAGTGGCTCCATTTTGCCCTTCACCTCTGCCGTTTTGGTGACCACCATTACCTCGGCCACCACGCCTCCAGAATAACGACCTCTACCATTACCACCTCTTCCCCTAGCCATTGGGGGTCTGTAACTCTGGTTTGGACAGTACCTCTTAATGTGCCCAATCTCTCCACACCCATAACATTCTCTGGGTTCACGCGTCGGCCTTTCAGAGAAATGTTGACCGTTTGAGGTGGACCCCCAACTACAGTCTGTAGTGAAGACTGTATCGGTCGGTTTGAGTGACCTCCGGAGTTCTGTCCTCTAGAATAAGAACCATTATACTCACCTCCCCTTCGAAACCTCTTGATGTAGACGTTGGGGTGAAGTCATCCGGTTTCACTCCTTCCACCTCTATCACAAAGTCTACCACCTCTTGGAAGGATGTTGCTGTTGCCGCTATCTGTAAGGCTGAAATCCGCAACTCTGACCTCAACCCCTTCACAAAACGGCGGATCCGTTCTTGTGGACTGAAACAAAGTTGCGTGGCATATCTGGATAGCGCGCGAAATTTAGCCTCATACGCGTTTACTGTCACCTTCCTGTTCGAGACTCAAGAACTCATCCCTCTTTCTATCTCTCAAAGTCCTTGGGATATACTTCTCCATAAATAGGGTAGAGAATGATTCCCAAGTCATAGGTGGTGCCTCTGTTGGTTGACACTCAACATGTGAACGCCACCACATTTTGGCGTTCCCTTGGAACTGATAGCTCACGAACTCGACACCAAACCTCTCTACTATCCCCATTTTGTGTAGTAGCTCATGACAATCAACCAGAAAATCATAAGCATCCTCAGATTCTGCACCCTTGAAGATTGGAGGTTTCAATTTCAAGAACTTACTAAAAAGTTCGTGTTGATCGTTTGTCATAATAGGCCCAGTAGTCAGACGTGGAAATGTGCCTAGTCCCAATGGTGCATCCATGCGGGGAGCCATAGTAGCCGCATGTCGTATCTCTGAAACCGGAGGTGTTGGTGCAGAAACCATTGGAGGTGCTTGACCCTGATCAGACAACCCGCTAAGATAAGCAAGTACTTGGTTGATCATCTCTGGGGTAGGTTGGGGTGGCATTTCCTCATTCTGCCCTTGTTCAGTTCCCCTTCCTCACCCTCTCTATACTACCTCCTCAGTCGGTGGAGGAGTCACCGCCCTAGTATCAGATGGGCTAGGGGCTCGTCCTCTCCCTCTAGAGGACGTCCTCCCACGACCTCTTCCACGGCCTCTTGCCGCTGTTCCTCCTCGAGCCACAGCCCCAGTGGCTGGCTCATTAGTTTCATGTCTTTCCGTTGTCGCTGCTGGTGCGGTCGTTGCTCTAGTTCTAACCATCTGCGAGATAGAATGAAGATGGTCAGATACCATTTGTATCACCTAGATACCAATTGGACTCAAGTAATAGCACGAAAGAAAGAATGAAAGAATGGAATTTTCCTAAAGTCTTATAGCCTCTCAAGGAAAAGTAAAGGCGTCCCCCTACCGTTCCTTAAGACTCTACTAGACCTGTTCTTGTGTGATGAGACCAATGAACCTAATGCTCTGATACCAAGTCTGTCACGACCCAAATCGGGAACGCGACTGGCACCCACATTTACCCTCCGATGTGAGCGAACCAACCCATCTAAACCTTAACATTTCAAGATATTTCAACAGAAAATAATGCGGAAGACTTAAACTCATTAATAAAAACAATTCAAAACTATTATTATTATCCCCAAAATCTGGAAGTCATCACCACAAGAACATCTATCTCAAATCACTAAACTAAGAATGTCTAAAAAGCTAAAAACAAGTAAAAGCTAGTCCATGCCGGAAGTTCAAGGCATCAAGACTTGAAGAAGGAGACCCAGTCCAAGCTAGACGCATTAGCTCACCCTGAATTTCCGATGAAGTGAAGACTGGCTTGATCTACTGCTGAGTCGAAGTTGACGGAACGTTTGCTGCATAACACAAATAACAAGAGGAAAACATAAAAGTAGGGGGTCAGTACAACCACACGTACTGAGTAGATATCATCGGTTAACTCAAAATAGGGAACAATATATATATCAATAACAATGTAAATCCACTAAAATACTTAACATGTAGCAATAGCATTTACTTTATCATTAACAATTTCCGTCAAGTTCACACATGAGGACTCAAGCCTCAATACCATACTCATTTGGGAGTTAAGTTCATTAGATTGAGTATATTCATTATCTTTCAAGATTCATTATCTTTCTTCCTCTTGTGTCGGTACGTGACACTCCGCTCCTCAAATTCTATCCTGGTGTCGGAACGTGACACTCCGATCCTCATATTCATTCTATCCTGGTACCGGAACGTGGCACCCGATCCTCATATTCTATCCTGGTGTCGGAACGTGACACTCGATCCTCATATTCATTCTATCCTGGTACCGGAACGTGGCACCCGATCCATATTCTAGCCTGGTGTCGGAACGTGACACCCGATCCTCATATTCATTCTATCCTGGTACCGGAACGTGGCACCCGATCCATATTCTATCCTGGTGTCGGAACGTGACACTCCGATCCTCATATTCATTCTATCCTGGTACCGAAACGTGGCACCCGATCCCCTAATTCATCAAGCCTTCTTTCACACACTAAGGCATCCTCATTCTCATTATATAATATATCAAGCGAATTAGGGTTCTTTCAAGATTTGGGATTCAATAGCTTCATCATGCTTGTTAATTAATCGCAATCTCATAATCATAATCATGCAAGCATACAATTTAAGCACATAGACAGGTTTACAACATCATCAATACATATCATACACTATCAAGAGTTCACTACGATTATCGTAACATAAAACCATAACCTACCTCCACCGAAGAATTGGAATCAACAAGAATTTCCCAAGCTTGCTATTCTCCTCTCTCTCGATCGATCTGCTCTCTCTCCCTTTCTGTTCTTTCTCTTTTGTTTTATTCAAACCCTCTTTCCTTTACCCTAATTAACAATTAATTAAGAATAAAAGAGGACAAATAAACCCCACTAATTTACTTAAGGTTACCCTTTTTAACCCCTATGAAATTAGACTTATTAATGTTACCCTCAATCCTTATAATTAAGGAAAGTATAGTCAAAAACGACCCTTAAAACGTGTGGGGAAATCCTATTTTGTCTGGGACTGCGTGACCTGTGACGGGCCGTCGTGCCTGCGACGGTCCGTCACGGTCGTCGTCGCGCCTGCCAAAAACCCATCGTCACCACGGACGCGTGCTGTGACGGTCCGTCACGCCTGTGACGGTCCGTCCTGCATGTCCGTCATGGCGGTCAGAAACTCGTTTCTCGAACCAAATTCTCAAACGTTGAAGTGTTGCGACGGAAACGCACGACGGTTCGTCGTGGATGTGACGGCACGTCCTGCAGGTCCGTCACAATTTACAGAGAGTCGATTTTCAGTACCCGATTTTCAAACTCTAAGTGTCATGGAACGGAACACCCACGACGGTCCGTCGAGCCTGTGACGGTCCGTCGTTGGGTCCGTGGTTTCAGCCAGTTTTTCCAGAATTTGTTCTGCTGCTCAAAACGACTAAACAGGTCGTTACATATAATTACTTTAATTTGAAATATCCTAGAAAGACTCATTAGATCCTATAAATTGGATATATATTTTACTTCTTTGACTTACACCCAACCATGCCAAATATTTGAGGATTTTCACATTGACTATATGTATTATACAATAAATACTTCAACAAACTCCTTTAAAATGGAAAAAAGTTTTAAATTATATTTTATTTATGGATAAGTTGGACATTAAATACAGTCTACTAACCATAATTTCTATCAAGTCAGTGACTCTATATAATGAATCCAAAGTTTAGTGTTTGGCACCACAAACAAAACACAACTCATTGCTTCTCCTCAATGGAGTTTACCCTTTCTTTATGCCTTTTCAAACTCTTTAGTGAGTGAACCTTTTGATTTTGGATTTAACTTTTGTTAAATCGAGTTTCTTGTTGATATAAAGAATCAATTTTTTTCACTTTTGGTACGACCCCTTTTTTAGTTGTCTTGATTTTATTTTTGGGATGAGTTTATTTGAGTTTCAAAAGATTGTTTTATAATTGGTTTCTTGCTATAGTTTGACCTTTGAAGTTTTCTGTGTTCGTCTGTGATACTGCTTGTTTAGTTGGATAGAGATTGAATTGTTTCTTTTTTGCCACTTCTGATGAGTGAATTTTTTTTCATCAGAAATTTAAGTTTTTTTTTATTCATTTAAGTGCATATTTATTTTAATTTTAATTTTTTTTTGCAGAAAATGATGTTTTTTTATATATATATATTCAAGGGGTTTTGGGGAAAAAATCTTGTCTCAGAGGAATCTTTTATTTTTCTTGTATATCCATTTACTTTGATGACATTGCTGCTTTTATTATGCTTACTAGAGTTGTTTTTGGTTGTTCACAATTCTGTTTGGATAATGAATACTAATTTTCCCTTTTGTTTGGCAATTTTTAATTTCTCTGTTGCTATGTTTCTTATCAATTTTAACGGCCGGATTTCCACTGAATGTTGTTACATTGAAGAATAGAGATTTAAGTAACTGAAATATAGTAGAATTTGGAATCCTCAAAGAATATTAATTCTTTTGCAGCTTCACATGTATGATAATATTGCTGGTTCATTGAGCTAAATTGGAGTTGTACTTATTGTTTTTAGCCTGTCTTTGGGAGTTCCACATATATGATAAATATTTCTGCTTTATTGGTCTCACTAGAATTGTTCCTCTTGCTATTAGCCTGTCATTTTTGTTTTTTCTTTTAATTATCCTATCAAAGAATTATTATCTGGTTCTTTCTTTTTGTTTAGCTACTCTAATTCTCTGTTTATCTTTAACTTATAATTCTCTCACGTCCATATTATCACTTGAATGAATTTTGTTGCAGGACCGAAACTATTACAGCAGTAATAAACACTCAAAGAAAACATAATCAACATGGTTGATGATAACATCAGTGATGATGCGGATGAAAGTTCGTTGGCGATTTCAGATAAGGAAAAAGGAAGCAGGTACAAGAGGAAGTTTGAATCTAAGATTCGTCTAGGAACTTCTTCTGATTCACATGGGTCTTCTCTTACAGAGTTTCTAAGATACGATTTATTAGTGAAACCAATGAAAGGATTCACCCTATTTGATATTGACCCATTGACTAGCGGGTGTCCTCAGTATGATGCTGAACAAGAAGTGGAAACTGCACCAAATATAGATTCGGAGGACATGTCGGCCTGCTGTAGTTTTGGTTTGGACAAGAAACTGGACTCGTCTTCTTCTGGTGCAACAAATAAGAGTTCGCACTCTAAAATGAAAATTTTGGTTAAATGCAATCAACCCTCTAGCTAAAGAAAGTTTTGATAGTCAATGCCTTTCCTCACGCATAGCACCTGCAAGTGACACTTCCAAAGTGCCACCTATTAAAGATAATATACATGAAAAGGATCTGGATTCATTATCCATGGAGCCTAAGTCCAGCAAAAATGTCCCTAAGAACACAACTATTTCTTCTGCGGTGCAAGATTATTATATTGGTATTCCATATGATGAGTCTTTGAGTAAATATGTCCCTCGAAATGAGAGAGATGAAACTATATTGTTTCTAACTTCTCATTTGAAGACACTGCAGGAACAACTCCAAGGGTGGTCTGATTAGGCAAATGAGAAGGTAATGCAGGTTACCCGAAGGCTTGGCAAGGACCACGCTGAGCTTAAAAGGATAAGAAAAAGAAGATGCTAAAAATATTCACCAGGAAAAGCATATGCTGGAGGAAACCACCATGAGGAGGATTATTGAGATGGAGCAAGCGTTGGTAAATACTAATTCCATGGGTGAGACAATTGATTCTCTTCTTAACACCTTGGAGATGGATAATGTTGGACTGAAGAAGGATTTGGAAGCCGTAATGCTCTGTATCGGCAAGCATGCTATGAACGTCAATAATGCTTTAGCAAAAGAGCAGGAAGCACTAAAGAAGTGTCAAGCAGCGGACATGGAGAAGCGCTCATTTGAGGAGGATTTATCTGCTACAAGCAGGAAAAAACTTCTTTGCAACAGCAGCAAGAGAAAGCCAACAAGGTTCTGCACCAATATAAGGTATATTTATCTACTAATTAAACTTATTTTCCTAGTTGATCAAGGTAAAATGTTTCTTTTACAAATATAGTTCGTGTTTTAGAGTCTTTACACCTTTAATAACTTGTTTTTTTTACTTATTGCCTTTGGTAATAGTGGTTCAAGCTTTCACATATGCAGCCTTAGTGATAATGCATTTGCTATTTGATATTCCATCTATTATGAAAATAAATTTGTAAATATTTATGAATTTCAGGATCTATTTAAGCATGAGGAATCAGTGAAACAAAGATTTCAACAACAAGAGGATTGTCTGAAAAATGAAAGAGAACAACTCCGTGTTAAGCGAAAAGTGCAGCGGCATAATTTTAGAGATAAGGTAGAGAGAAAAAAGCAAAAGTATAAAGAAGAAATACAAAAGTGTGAGAGTGAAATTTCTCAGTTGAGATTTCAATATGACAGATCAATAACAGAGGCACTAAAACGAGGCATTCCTCAATTGACAAAGGGTTTATCAACCTATGCAGAAAGTTCTGACTCTAATGTTGTAAAGATGGAGAAGGAGTGTGTTATGTGTATGCATGAACATATATCAGTGGTTTATCTCCCTTGTGCACATCAAGTTCTTTGTGAAGATTGCAATGTCATTCACCAAAAGAAAGGAATGGACGAATGCCCTTCTTGTAGGACACCAATTAAGGAGAGAATTAGTGTCCACTTTCCTGATTCCGAATAGTTAGCAACTTCAGAATAGCAGCAGGAAAATGGAGCTTGTCATTGTTTTTTTATCCAGAAGAAGTCTCTCCTTTCTTCTGGCCTTTCTTTCCTACCGTAACTCTAATAAATGTTAGGAATATGCAAAAAAGGTATAGAGATATGTAGAAAGTACATGTCAAAAGAGTTTGAAAGAGGGAGACCTGCTTAATGGTTGTAGTAAATCCTCAAGTTTGATGGTTTAAAAAATAATGTTGTTCTATGTGCTTTTACTTAATCTATAGACTTCCTTCTTTTTTTTAAATTTAACCATTCGCTATTTAAAACGTAACATCCTACTACTTTTCTTCGCCCAAGGGGTAAATTTTCATTTACACGATTCAAACTTTAGATATCTTATTTCCATTTTCCTTTATAGCACTTCCCAAACCAAACAAATTATTTCTTTGCCACATTCTATTAACTTACACCGGTTTCCTAACCTTGTTCTTCAAAATAAACTCCATATGCTATATCTAGCTTATGCATCAAGCTATTTCTCCAGGAAGAGCATGCTTCTATCAAGCTTATGCATCAAGCTATTTCTCAGCATGATGGTATCCCATAATTCAATAACTTTGGTACATCTGAAGAAGATATGGTTTATGTCCTCATTTTTGTCGCCGCACATATTTGACAACCAGGGTTGATATCCAAGCCATTTTTTTTATGGTATTAGGAGCGAAGGATTTTTTTTTGGTGATACATGAGCTAGATGAAGGTTTTGATTTTGTTGGACACGTCATGTTCCGAATTCAGTCAAACTTCTTAATTCCTTGATTTGGCATGGAGTGAGTGGTTTTTGAGTGGATAAGCTTATAGGCACTATTGGTGGCAAACTTACAATTACTTTTGAGGATATAGAGTCTTGACGAGATCTAAAGCGACAATTTCTTTTCAACTTACGTCTAGGGCATGTGGAGTTCGCGTTAAGAGTAATCTAAAATGACAAATCATGTCTAGTGTTGAGGATGATGTCATGATTGTTTCCTGAGGTAACGACAACCCTTTATTTTAACCAACTACCTTCGGTTGCCAATCTGTGTTATGAAAATCAGAAATTACTGATTGTAATAAATCATTCAGAAACACGAAGTAACTGAGATTTTTTAGAACCAGTAAATAAGATGAACTAAAATTTTGTAAAAAATAATTGAATCTGTAAAACTTACCAGAATCAGGAATACTCTTTTTGATAATTTAGGAAGAAAATCAAGTCCACTGAATTCACAGTGTCCCCTTAACGAAATTATTCCCCTCTAGTATCCGAGGTTTGATTTGGAATATAACCTCCCAGGGTAAAATGATCTTAATTAGTAGAGTATAGATACCAAAAACTCTACTGTCAGCGAATCAATCCACAACAGGAAAGTACACGAAGAAATATGTGTTTTTAAGAAGAAGGAAGATTAGAAAATTCGTAGGGAAATATTCTGAAGACTGAATGGTATTTATAGGCAAGAAGAATATATTCTGAAAGGTTGCAACCTTTCAGAGTTGACACGACCATTAATGAAAGGTTGCAAGCTTTCAAATGGTATTCACTGTTCCTGAAAGTTGCAACCTTTCAGAACAGTGGCGGGAATTTTTAAATATAAGGGAATTTAAAATGGGTCATGCGCGCGGATCCGAGTCGGGTCGGGTTAACTAAAAAGATGTAAGCCGAAGCCGGATCCGAGTTGGGTCGAGTTAAACACATTTATCACATTCGTTAATCTTGAATCCATTTGCAAACATTATTTGATCAAATTTAGCATGCCATTGTTTGGGTGCTTGCTTGAGTCCATAAAGTGACTTCACAAGTCTACACACTTTCTTTTCTTTACCAGGAACTATAAACCCTTCAGGTTGTTCCATGTAAATTTCTTCCTATAACTCTCTATTTAAGAAGGCTGTCTTCACATATATCTGGTGGATTTTAAGATCAAGCGCTGCTGCTAGTGCTTTTAACATCCTAATTGATGTTATCCTTGTTACAGGAGAGTATGTGTCAAAGTAGTCCAGACCTTCCTTTTGTCTGTACCCTTTGACTACCAGTCTAGCCTTATATTTGTCAATAGTCCCATCAGGTTTCATTTTCCTTTTAAAGATCCACTTTGATCCTAAAGGTTTATTTCCTGGAGGAAGATCACTCAATTCCCAAGTGTGATTGCTTAAAATTGATTCAATCTCACTATTGACTGCTTCTTTCCAATAAGTTGACTCTGCCGAAGACATAGCTGCTTTAAATGTTTGAGGATCATTTTCAAGCAATAGTGCTACAAAATCTGGTCCGAAAGAAACAAATTTTCGTTGTCGAGTACTTCGCCTAGGTTCCTCACTAGTTAGAATATTTTCCATTGATTCTTCTCGTGGTCGTTTTGGTCTTTCACTTGTTGAATCACTTTCAGTTTTATAGGGATAAATATTTTCAAAAAACTCTGCATTATCTGATTCAATTATCGTATTAACATGAATCTCAGGATTATCAGATTTGTGAACCAAAAATCGACAGGCTTTACTATTCACAGCACACCCAATAAAGACACAATATATTGTTTTGGGTCCAATTTTAACCCTCTTAGGTAAAGGAACCTCTACCTTGGCTAAACACCCCACACTTTGAAATATTTCAAGTTGGGTTTTCTTTCTTTCCACAACTCATATGGAATTGATTGTGTTTCTCGATGGGGTACTCTATTGAGTATTTTATTAGCTGTAAGGATGGTTTCCCCCCAAAGATTTCATGGTGAACCAGAATTGATCATTAAGGCATTCATCATTTCCTTTAATGTTCTGTTCTTCCGTTCTGTCAAACCATTTGACTGTTGTGTATAAGGTGCAGTAGTTTGGTGAATAATACCATATTCCAAACATATCTCTGCAAAAGGAGATTCATATTCTCCACCCCTATCACTCCAAATCATTTTTATCTTTAAATTCAATTGGTTTTCCACTTCATTTTTGTATTGGTTAAATGCATCAATTGTTTCATCCTTACTATTAAGCAAATATACATAACAAATCGAGTGCATTCATCAATAAAAGTTATAAAATACTTTTTTCCACCACGAGATGGTGTTGACTTTATATCACATATATATGTGTGAATTAAGTCTAAAGTTTTTGAATTTCTTTCAACAGACTTGTAAGGATGTTTAACAAACTTACTTTCCACACAAATTTCACATTTCGACTTATCGCCTTTAAAATCATGCAATACTTCTAGATTAACCAATTTTCGCAAGGCTTTATAATTTACATGTCCCAAACGGGCATGCCATAAATCACTTAACTCCAATAAGTAAATAGAAACAGAATTATTATTAATACTGTCAACAACCATTACATTTAGTTTGAAAAAACCCTCATTGAGGTTGCCCTTTCCTATGAACATTTCATTCTTACTTATTACAACTTTATCACTAACTAGGACACACTTAAACCCATCCTTAACGAGTAGTGCAGCAGAAACTAAATTCTTCCTAATAGTAGGGACATGCAGAACATTGTTCAAAGTCAACACCTTGCCGGATGTCATTTTCAACATTATTTTCCCAGTCCTGCAATCCTTGATGTTGCTGTGTTTCCCATGAATAAATATTCATTATACTCAGCAGGAGTGTACGTTGAAAAGGCTTCTTTCGCAGAGCAAATATGTCTAGTCGCACCTAAGTCGAGAAACCACTCCTTGGGATTTCCAACTAAGTTACACTCCGATATCATTGCGCACAAGTCATCTGCATCTTCCATCTTTTCCACGATGTTTTCTTGACTTTTGCCTTTGTCTTTGTTTTTGTCCTTTCTTAGAGCATGACAATCAGAAGATCTATGACCAGCCTTGCCACAATTATAAGAGTTGCCTTTGAATTTCTTCTTGTCCTGTTCTGACTTATGCCCGTTGGACTTCTTTCTCTTTTTGTCTTCTGTAGGAGCTTCTTCAACAATATTAACTCCAATTATTGTTGAACTCTTATGCGACTTCTTTTCGGCATTTATGTTATCTTCCTCAATCTTGAGCCGAATCACAAGATCTTCAAGCTTCATTTCTTTACGATTGTGCTTTAGATGATTCTTGAAATCGTTCCACGAAGGAGGCAACATCTCAATCATTGCAGCCACTTGAAAAGCTTCATTTACTACCATATCTTCAGCAATCAGATCATGGAGAATAAGTTGAAGTTCCTTCCCTTGTGATCCAACAGTTTTACTATCTACTATTTTATAGTCTAAAAACATTGCGACCACAAACCTTTTCAAGCATGCATCTTCTGTCTTATATTTCTTCTCAAGTGCAATCCACAACTCTTTTGAAGTTGTTATTACACTATAGACATTATATAAGTCATCCTCTAAAGCACTCAAAATGTAACCTTTACATAGGAAGTCTGACTATTTCCATGCTTCAACAATCATAAATTTTTCCCTTTCTGGCATATCATTAGCATGAACTGGAGTATCTTCACTTGTAAATTTCTTCAAACCAAGAGTGGTAAGCCAGAAAAATACTCGTTGCTGCCATCCTTTGAAATTCACACCTGTGAATTTAACCGGTTTCTCTACTTGTGATACAAGAGTTCGGGTTGGTGCAGCAACAACCATTGTAACACCAGTGTTTTCCATTTCAGATAAACAAAATTGATACAATATAAGTAAGCAATAAATTATAATTGCAGACTTAAAGGAGTATAAAATCACAAAGATTTTTGTCTCCACCAGAAACACATATTTAATAATTTCCTTAAGAGTGTTTCCAATCTGTGTTATGAAAATCAGAAATTACTGGTTGTAATAAATAATTCAGAAACACGAAGTAACTGAGATTTTTTAGAACCAGTAAATAAGATGAACTGAAATTTATTTGTAAAAAATAATTGAATCTGTATAACTTACCAGAATCTGGAATACTCTTTTTGATAATTTAGGAAGAAAATCAAGTCCACCGAATTCACAGTGTCCCCTTAACGAAATTATTCCCCTCTAGTATCCGAGGTTTGATTTGGAATATAACCTCCCAGGGTAAAATGATCTTAATTAGTAGAGTATAGATACCAAAAACTCTACTGTCAGCGAATCAATCCACAGAAGGAAAGTACACGAAGAAATATGTGTTTTTAACAAGAAGGAAGATCAGAAAATTCGTAGGCAAATATTCTAAAGACTGAATGGTATTTATAGGCAAGAAGAATATATTCTTAAAGGTTGCAACCCTTTCAGAGTTGACACGACCATTAATGAAAGGTTGCAAGCTTTCAAATGGTATTGACTGCTCCTGAAAGTTGCAACGTTTCAGAACAGTGGCGGGAATTTTTAAATATAACGGAATTTAAAACGGGTCACGCGCGCGGATCCGAGTCGGGTCGGGTTAACTTAAAAGTTGGAAGCTGAAGCGAGCAAGCGACGACGACGACGACGCGAGGGGGTCCCTCTTTCCAACCCTTTTAACAATTAATACGAGTGTTTATTTATTTAAACTCTCCTATTTTCATTTCCATTACAGAGGAGGGACTATTGCCTTTTTCATTAAAGCATTAGAGGACTTTTCAAGTTCTCAACCTTTCAAGTTCTAAACTTTTCAAATTCCTCTCCTTCCCTCTATTTCCCATCAATTCTTGCTACATACCCAACACCTTCGGTCTCTTTTCTTTCTGATACATTTAATACCGATAGAAATAGTTTTCTCATTTTCTGTACAATTTTTAAAAGTTACTCTAAAATGGGGAATGTCTTTTCAGTTTCATGTCTCGGACACATGGAGAGATCATGTAGAGAATGATCTCATCGATGGTTATCAAGGTAATTATTTATGACCTTTTCTTAAGAAAATCAACTCCGTTCACCCTTTCCAATGACAACCTTTGCTTATTGAAATGGAGGGAAATACTGATTGTATCATTTAGTTTAATTATTTCACACATTTTCCATAAAATTAATTTAAATTGAAATAAATCAATACGAGATATTGGTACCATTAATTTAAAAAACTAATGTGCTACATTGATAAATTATGTTTATTTTTTCAAAGTCATCTTACTATAATTACTTTAATTTGAAATATCCCAGAAAGAC